>CM074723.1:359118519-359148519 GCA_037306005.1 Rhinophrynus dorsalis
ATGAGACTATCAAATCCTCCTCTTCACGTGACACTGGAAAATCTGGTATCTGGTTGCCTAAAACTTTCTCCTGTGTTTTGGTGGCAAATGTTTTTGGGAGTAGGTCCCTGGTTAAGCCGCACATATTTATAATAGCACAATAACTGTCAATTGCTCTTTAACCCTTTGAGGGCTTTGCAATGCGTTGCGTGCCCCTATGGCACTCAAAGGGTTAATTGTGTTGAGGTCTTCAGGAGCATAGAACACCACTGTTCTCAAATTGGTTTATCTTCACCTTTTGGGTGCTAGTGTGGAGGTATCCAGTGTAGTGAGTGGCACTCCACGGGTTAAAACATTTCTGCTCCATTAACCCGTTGAGTGCAGAGCAATCTGGCAATCAAAGGGTTAAGGATCCCTGCGATTGCCACTGCGATCTAGCTGTGGATGAAAACATCCGCTAATCGTCTAACCTCTTTCATGTTGGGGAGGTCTTCTCTGTGCAATTCTAGTCCAAGACTAATCAATATTTGAACCCCCTGCAGTTACTGAGACTAGTTCCCTTCATCCCCAACTGACAGGGGTGATGGGGAGTTGTAGTTTCTAACAGAGGAGATCCAGATCTGTTCTAGTCCTTCACACATCAACATTTAGAAGAATTGTTAGTACATCTATTGTGACTTGTTTGTTTCATGAACATATTTGTTTTTGATACATGTTTTTTGTCAGATGCTTATTCTATTCTAATTATATTTTCAGGTGAAATCTGTGAAAACCGGCTCAGTCTTTTGGACTATATGCTGCTGTCTGTCTTATTTTTACATGGTAAGTATGCAATGTTCTGATATTGCTTTTCTTTGAAATATTTCACTGCAGATATGTTCCAACCTAATGTATTGTGGAAGCGTATTTGTTATTGTTGTGCTGCCACAGTTAAAGTTTAAATGGTAACTGTTAAATAAGGGTTTTCAAATGCATTCTAACTAGGGTTGCACCGATACCGATACTGGTGCCGATACCAGCATTTGTGCGAGTACTTGTACTCGCGCAAATGTGGCCGATGCCAGCACCGATACCCTGTGTCAGGGTCGGCGCTGCAGAGAGGGAGCCCAGGGAGCTGCTCACAATGCTCCCCGGTTGCCTCTCTCCCTCCTGTAGCGTCGGAGCGTTGCCGCGGGTTACCATGGCAACGATCAGACGCTGACTTCTGCCGGGGCTTGCGAGAGAACAGCGAGCACCCGGCAGAGGAGGGTAAGGGAGGCAAGATGGGACATTGAGCGGGTGGTGAAAGAGGCAGAGAGGGGGGTCAAGAGGGAGAAAGAGAGGAAAAAGGGACTAAGAAAAAGAGAGACAAAAAAAGGCAAAAGGAGGGGGATCAGGAGAGAGCGAGAGAGGCAAAAGAGTGGGATCAAGGGTCAAGGAGGGGGACAAAGGGGGATCAAGAGGGAGAAGAAAAAGCCAAGGCAAAAGGAGCTCATGAGGGGGAGAATGAAGCAAAATGTGGGAATCAAGAGGGGGAGAAAGAGGCAAAAGGGGACAGTCAAGAGGGTGTGTGTGCGTGCGTGCGTGCGTGTGCGGTCATTTGCCAATTTTCCAAGTAAAGCATAATATTATGTATGCGCTTTAAGTACCTGGAAAACTGGCAAATGACCGCAAAAAAAAAAAAAAGTATTGGTAATTGGTATCGGTGAGTACTTGGTATTGGTGCATCTCTAATTCTAACTTTTGAGCAGGCTTTGGGAGGTCAGATCTCTTGGCAACTGTACAAGCTGTATATCAAATACATCTATTTTTCCCATGTTAATCTGCATGCTGTCATGGTTTCTGTTGTGAGACCTACAGTGAAATATTCTAGGGTTTTGATCAGTTATATGCTTTCTTGATCATGCAATGTATTGTGGTTTAATTGATCTTTGTTTCTCAACCGTTCCACTGTCACGTCCCCTGATTCTTGTGCCGTTCTTCCTCCTGTGTCCTGATTTGGAGGACTTCTATTTTTAAATACAGCTGACTGGTACCTCCCTGCCTGTTCTTTGCGCTACCTGTTTTGAGTGCTTCCAGTGCATTCCTGAGTTCCAGTTTCCTCACTGCCTGTATTCCAACTACATTGGAATGTCTGACCCTCATACCAACATTTCTGATTCCTGTGTATGACCTTCACGTGGATATTGACTTCACCTTTGCCTGCTCTTCCGTACTGCAGTCAGATTGATCTCCTGGTTCCTGACCTTTGCCTGAACTTTTGCCTAGCTGTGTTCGATCGCCATTGAGAGAGGATCTATATACTCCTGTGCATTCATATGACAAACCATACACTCCACCAAGCCCTGTCTTCACCATTGAGAGAGCACATACGCCAGGGAGAATGTCCAACAGAGTACTACACCAACTTCCTCTCCTCCGCTTGAGTGTGCTTGTTCAAGGCCACTAGTGGTGGAGCCTTTCACGTCTAGGGTGAACTTTGCCATGAAGCTCTACAGCAGTTCTGAGAGACTCCTTCACTCTGAATCCAACAACTCCTGATATGGTCCCACTTTCCTATAAATCATTAGTAGTGGGCATTAGATCCATACATCCTTACTTTAGAGGCTATGACTCGCTCCAGTGCAGCTCACATGGTACTCTGGTGGTCTCATCCTGTTCCTGGCTCCACTGAGGTCAGAATCTGGCTTCATGGACGAGAACCTTTAACTCTGCTGCAGCAAGGGACCATCAGAAACAGTCTACAAACTCTAGCATCCAACAACTGCATGGAGTGTTTAGACAGAGACCCTTACAGCCACTGGTCAAAAACTAAAGAAAAATCATCTAGTGGCTTTCCAACACATGGACAAATATAAGCACAAGAACTTCTGTTTTGATTAACTGCATGATCAACGTTTTGAATGCATAATGTGATTGCTCATAACAACGAAAGTTAAGTAAGCATATGTAAATTAATTGCTCAGTAATGCTACCAAATCACAGATCATTCACAATGTACTTGTGCAAAGTATGGATTCTGTGTAAAAGAGCCCCGTTTGTCTGTGATTCCCCTAAATCTTTATCGTACCGGGGCCTGCATCGCAGAGCTTCAGCACTAGCCTGCATGCATAGCTTGCCCATGTAGCACCCAAGGATGTGGTTATGGCAGATACAGTGGATACTTTTAAGAGAATATTAGGTACATTTCTTTCAAAAGTGAATATACAGGGTTATACTGTGTATTAGTCGGTAAAACAGGAGGGTCTGATAAAGACTAACTTATCTGGCATCAGTAAAGCTATATAATCCTTATGTCTCTGGGTTATGAGGCAAAGGTTGAACTTGATGGACTTCTGTCTGTCTTTTTATTCAACCTAATTTACTATTTTATCTGCTCTTTAGTCTGTTTCTTAGGCAGAAGATGCTGTAACACTCCAGAACAGGCTTAGAACCTCCTGGCCCCATGCCCTGCTTACTCCAGATGGGTCACTGGAAAGCTTGAATACAGGTTAAGCCTGCTTCTCACCGTACATCCATTGTAGGCAGTACTGCTCTCTGTTTCCCGAGTTAAGGAGGGACATACACCTCGTAATTTAGGGGAGACTGTTTTAGGAGCTATAATATCAGATTTCCTTAGCTATAAATTACACCTATCAAAAACACAGATGGGGTTGAGTATATGATGTGCTATGTGTTGTCTTGTTTATTTTATTTTATCTTCTCAGAGTTAACTTTAGGCTACCACAGTTAAGCCAATCAGACTGGCAGGGGTATCCACATTCCCTAGGCAATCAATGCACTGAGTGTTTGTAGATTACCTCTGGAGCAATGGGGTCCTTTCATGGAGTTCTTCCATTTTAACAGTTTTCTGGCCCCAAATAATGTAGGACAGGGAAGTGATTGCTGGTACCTCTTCTTTTGGTAAAGGGAATGTGCCAGCAGTGTCCTGATTGTCAGAGTTGTATCCCCTGGCTCAGATCCAGGCTCCTGATTTGCCCTCTCCTCCCCAGAGCTTTCAGGGTGAGAGAGTTGATTGTTGTATTCTTACTGGTGTACCAGGAGCCAGAGTGTAAAGTGTTGGTCTGGGTCCTGACATTTTATGGTTGGTGGTGGTATGCATTTCATGATGGATGCAAGCTTCAGCTGCATTTCAACATCCAAATAAGATGTTCTGCCTGGTTAGTCTGCTGTGCCCTGTGGAGAGCTGCAATAAAACAAATTGATGTGTTCACTCAGCTTGTTCATGTATTATTTCTGTTTTGAATCCACTGTGGATCCCAGTCAGGAAAAGAAACTTTAACCACAGATGCTTCTCCTGGACCTGTACCTCCAAACATTCCAGGATCCATAAATTAGTCTGCCTAGTTCCCTCTCCAAATTTTGATGTCTTCATAATCTACTGACTTTGCTGTGTGCTGGAAATGAACCTGCTGATAAACACGTAACCAATATTTTATTTTTTAATGTTGCAGTTCCTTTTCTTTCCAGTCATGGTATAGGAGCCATTCTATGTCATTTGCCAATAAAATAATTTTATGCGATACTCAACAGATTATCAACATCTCTAACACCTTTCACGCTGCAAATTACCTGGCATTAGTAAATGTTCCCACTGAACAGACTAGTTGGCAGTAAGATGCACACCCAATTAAACCTTAAAGATTACATGTCATTAGGATGTCTCTTCTATTAAACAAATTAGTTGTATACCCCTCTCACTGTACAGATTAATATTAATTTCATAGTTGGAACTAGGGTACGCCCTCCGACAGATTAATTGGTACTTTTTGTGAAACAATGTGTGTTAGAGCTTTTACTTCTGAGTACAACAAGGGTACACCCACTGGTGGGAGACTTTTCATTCACAATGTTTGTGTGTGTGTGTGTGTGTGTGTGTGTGTGTGTGTGTGTGTGTGTGTGTGTGTGTGTGTGTGTGTGTGTAATATATATAATTATGTACATTATTTTAATAACCCTAATGTACTCTGCTGGAGAGTTTGAGTCTCTGACTGCTATTGCCTGTAGGAAATGGTTGGTGTAGCACTACCTGGTGACCACAATAGAATAATGCAATTTACTTTAAAAAGACATTTCTCTGTTGTCCAATACAGGTTACTAGTAACTTTGGGTAGACGAGCCGCCCCTTTAATTAGGCAGGAACAATTCTAGAAGGGAATGCAGGGGGTGAAGCCTACCTTCCCTCCTTGGCTGCAGCTAGCCAGTCATATCCAGTAAGATTTGTTCCTTGGTGACGACACAGGCAAGAGAACAGTTCTGCTATAGTTTTAGCTAATTTTTTATTTTTCTGTTAGATATGGAATCCCACCATTAGGCGGATTACCATAACTGACAATGCCCTTAGATGTGGCTAGCTCAGTATCTAGGTGCTTTTTGTGGACCTTAAGCCCTGGGGGGGGGGGGGGGGTTAATATTGGGTTCAAGTTCTTTCCTCAGGAGTTTGCCCACTGCGGCTTCTTAATACATGGTAATCTGAAGACAGAAGACCTGCAGGAAAGGTGAGCAACCCTTTGAGTGCTGCAGGTCCACATGTCCCACAGTGCCCCTCCGCACAGGGGTTTTTCCTTTGGAGTTCCTCCTGCACTCATTGGGTTTATCTGTATGTCTGTTGGGTGTTTTGGAGCAAGTTTCTGTGGTAACTTAACCCTTTAGTTGCTGGTTTTGCATCTTTTGGGGGTCTATTGACACTTTCCCTACTGGGTTCAGTGTTTTTTTTTGATCTGCTGACATGTTCTAGTGATAATTCATGTAATTTTAATTCACAGTTTCAACTTTGCAAAATTTGTGTTTGGTGCGCTTTACCGCATAGACGCCATTGATCCCATTCACTTCCATGGGACTGTACAGTTTGGGACATATCTCTGCAACCGATCAACTTAGCGACTTCAGAGATGGCTCATTTTAATTGTCTGCCCTTGCTCTGTCATCCGGTTAACATTTTATGTGTGTTGGGGGGTTCAGGGGGCTTCGGGCACTGTTGGGGTACTTTTTCTGGGAAAACTAGATTTCCCATGAGCGCTTGCTTCACGCACTCTTTTTGGATTGGCTCCCGCCGCGGCAGCCACTTTGTGCCTTTTCCTGAATGAGTATCCTATGCAGGGCTTGGACTCTCCTCCTCTCCTATGCAGATTAACCCTTCGCCTGCCAGATAAGTGCATTTTAGCGATTTCTGGGGTGAAATTTTAATTTTACACACTGTATTTGGGTGTTCCCTTATACTTTAAACATTTTTACACTGTGAGAATGTCTAATCCGTTAGCGCATGGGGCCAGGCCTAAGACTAAGGATGCTGGGGTCTCTGTGTCCCCTATTGCGCATTGCTCCTCATGTCATTCAGGGTTACCTAGAGAATTCTCAGGTCATTTATGCCCAGCATGTTCTGATGTCCCAGAGTCTCTCCCAGGGACCTCCAGCCATGCATTAGAGCCAGTCTGGGCGCAAGAGTCCAAGTCTGCTACTAGAGACCTCCAGTCTACATTGCTACTCTTTTTCCATCCCAGTTACAGGGGGTCTTCCACTCTGGCAGACCCCTTCTTCTGTCAGATCTTCCCTGCCGAAACTGCAGGGAGTACCTGACGTGTCAGTATCGTCTGAGGAGGAACTGTTGGTTGATTTGGATGTTTAGGAATGTTCTGCCGTGGGCTCCTCTCAGTTTTTTGGGGGACCCCATTGAGGCCGATCCTGATTCCTCAGCTGAGAGCTTGATTAGAGCTGTCTTAACTACCCTAAACATTCCTTTAGTTCTGGAGGTTTCTTCGGATCACTCTGTATTTCAGGAGCCTAAAAGGCCCTATACTTGTTTTCCACCTAACCCCACTCTTGACTACCTTGTGTCTGATGAGTGGAAGTCTCTGGACAGGAAACCTTCTGTTTCCAAGAAATTTGCCAATCTTTACCCCTTCTCTGAGGCGGCGCTTGCTCAGTGGGTTCATCCCCCCCCCCCCCCCCCAAGTGGATGCTTCTGTCTCCACTGCCTTGCCAGTTGCTGATGCTTCCGCTCTGAAAGCTTGGACTGACAAGAAATTTGAGGTCTCCTCAAGTCCTTTTTTGCTACTGCTAGTACTGCCATTCGTCAATCGTTCTTTGCGGCATGAGTGAACCGGGCCATTGAGGTCTGGACTTGAACAGCTTACCTTGGCTGTCCGTCAGAGTGCTCCTACTTCGGATATATTGTGGCTTCTTGCCAACATTTCTGAGGGCCAGCACTAGGTTTCTGCTGCCTTATTTCATGCCATCCATTTTGTGGCAAGGGTTTCCACCATGTCTGTGGTTGCCAGATGAGCTCTTTGGCTCAGGGTCTGGTCTGCTGACACTGCTTCCAAGAAAGCTTTGCTCTCATTGCCTTTTCAAGGCACCTCTTTGTTTGGGCCAGATCTTAAGGATCTGATTAGTGAGGCTGCAGGGGGCAAGAGTACCCTTCTGCCTATGGTCCCCAGGAGGAAGACGCCTCAAGCGTAATCTGCTTTTTGTTCCTTCCAGACTGAGACACATCCAGCGGACAAGGCAGTTCCCTCAGCTCCACGTTCCTCCTCCAAGCCCAAACAGCAATGGAAACCCAGGGTCTCCTCCACACCTAAGGCTTCCAAGCCTTCTTCGGCATGATTCGCCAAATCCAGGTCCCCACTTTCTGTGGTTGGCCGTCTGCGTCGCTACCACAGCGTCTGGGAGGCTTCATTGGTGGACCCGTGGATTTTACAGGTGTTGGTGGAAGGGTATAGGATCCCTTTCACCTCTCTCCCTCCCTTTCGGTTTTCCCCTCTCATACGCCTCGTCTTGGGAGCCTTAGTATCCGTCCTCCATCGGGACGGCATCAGAGTTACTCCTTACATGGGCGACCTGCTTCTGAAAGCCCCTTCTGTGTAACTTCTTCATCAGCAGCTTCAGGACTGCATTCATGCTCTCACCCATCACGAGTGGATAATCAGTATGGACAAGTCCGATCTTGTCCCATCCCAGCATCTGGTCTTCCTGGGCCTTCTCTTTGACACTCAGCAGAGCATGGTGTTTCTCACGGACGAGGTGGCTCACCAGATCGCCCACAGGGTTTCTGCTGTTCTGGCTCATGATCCAGTTTCAGCCAAGAAACCATAGAAGCAGTCCCATTTGCCATGGCTCACACCAGTGAACTCCAGAGGTTTATGATCCAGGTGTGCAGGGGTCAACCGGACCTTCTGAAGGCATCAGTATCCCTCCCTCCTCATGTGGAATTGAGTTTGTCATGGTGGCTCGACCTCTTCAGTCTGCAAAAGGGCAATTCCTTCCTGGTATCCTTCTGGACCACGGTGATGACGGAGTGGTCCTGGGTCGCCTGAGTGTTCAGGGTTGGTGGTCTCCGGAGGAATCTCTTTCACATCGTGGCGTGTTGTAGCTTCGGGTGATATTTCATGCCCTTCGTCATTGGACACCCCAACTGGAAGAATGCCCAGTCCGGGTCCAGTCCGACAACGCCACGGCCGTTTCTTACATCAACAAGCAGGTCGATACGAGAAGTCTCACCGCTTGGTTGGAGGTCAAGGCTATTTTGTCCTGGGCAGAAGAACATGTTCCTGCCATATCCACAGTGCACATTCCTGGCGTAGACAACGTAATGGAAGACTTTGTCAGTTGACACACAGTGGACAGCGGAGAGTGGTAGCTACACCCGGAGGTGTTCTACCTCATTGTTCAGAAGTGGGGTCTTTCTTGCATCGACCTGATGGTGGAAAGACACAATCAAAAGGTTCCAATGTTCTGCTTTTGCTGGAGGGATCCTCTAGCTCTAGCGGTGGATGCCATGTCCATTCCTTGGTTATTTTCTCTGGCTTACATCTTTCCTCCCCTTCCCATGTTTCACAGGGTGTTGTGGAAATTGATACTGGAGCACTGTCCAGTCATTCTGATTGCTCTGTACTGACCTCTACATGCTTGGCTTCTGGATCTGTCAGTGGCGGATCCATTCCTGCTCCCTTGCTGTCTGGATCATCTTCTACAGGGTTACCTGTGGAAGGAGGATGTTCGTCTAGCTTGACAGCTTGGAAATTGAATCCTCAATATTGAAGGTTTTTCTTCTGGTGTGGTGGCTCAGTGCCTGCAAACCTGTTTCTTCCAAGATCTACCATCGTGCCTTGTCAACCTTTCTATCTTGTGCTGATAGGAAACTTTCTCAGGAATTTGATATGCCTACGGTCCTGGCTTTCTTACAGGACGGTGTGGATAAGGTCCTCTGAGCTACCTTAAGGTTCAGACTTCTACTCTCTCTGTTTTCTTTCAGAGGCACATTGCTATTCTTCCTGATGTCAAGGTTTTCTTCCAGGACGTTGCTCATACTCGTCTTGTTTTCAAGACTCCCGCTCCTCAGTGGGATCTTAACTTTGTTTTGGGTGTCCTTCAGCGCCCTCCCCTTGAGTCCTTGGCTACTATTCCTCTACTCCTGCTGACATGGAAAATGGCCTTTTTCCTGGTGATCATGTCTGTTCTCTATGTCGCGGAGTTACATGCTCTGTCTTGTAGACCACCCTTTTTGGTGTTTCTCAAAGACGAGGAGGTGCTTCTTACTTCACAGGAGTTTCTCCTGGAGGTGATCTCTGAGTTCCATATTAATCAAGAGATTGTGGTGCCTTCTTTCTGCCCTGACCCTGCCTCTGATAAGGAGAGAGATCTCCACTTGTTAGATGTGGTGTGTTGTCTCAAGTTTTATGTCCATTGCACTGAGTCTATCAGGCAATCTGACGTGCTGTTCGTCATTCCTGAGGGTCCCAGGGCAGGAAGACCTGCATCCAAAGTGACTATTGCGTCTTGGATCAAGTCCACTATTCGTAAGACTTACAAGCTGAGGAAGAAGCCTGTTCCCTTTTGTGTCACGGCTTGTTCTACAAGATCTATTGGGGATTCTTGGGCTTTCAAGAATCAAGCCTCCACTGATCAGTTGTGCAAGGCTGCCACTTGGTCGTCCGTGCACACCTTTTCAAAGCACTACCGTGTTGATGTGCTGATATCGGCTGATGCTAGTTTTGGGAGGAAGATCCTGGAGGCAGTCTTGCCTGTCTATGATCTTCTTTGGTGCTTCCTTCACTTTTGAGCACTGTTGGCTCTAGTTCAGTGTGCTGTGCAACAGTTTCTGGGGTGTTACCCCTGTTCAGTGTCCGCTGACACTTCAGTTGTTTTGTTGGGCTATCTCTGATCTGATGGCTCATATCTGCTCTGGTGACTTTGGGGGCCTTGCACCTGGTCCTTGCCATACTTCCTGCCACTGGGAAACTCATTGGTTGGGCATCCGAAAGTTACCAGTAACCTGTACTGGATGACAGAGAAAAGAGATTTTTAGTCTTACCTGTTAAATCCTTTTTCTTAGTCGATACAAGTTACTGGTCTCCCACCCTGTCAAGGGACCATGCTTGGCTCTCATATGCCAGACTGTGGGAGTCCTTCGGGTCATGCTCACAGGAGTCTTCTTTCACTTCTACTATCTAGTCAATAGTGTCTCAAATCTTACTGGAGCTGATTGGCTAGCTACAGCCAAGGAGGGAAGGTAGGCTCCACCCTCTGCATTCAATTCTAGAATTGTTCCTGCCTACTTAAAGGGGTGGATCGCCTACCCAGAGTTACCATTAACCTGTATGGACTAAGAGAAAAGGATTTAACAGGTAAGACTAAAATCCTCTTTTTGAGATAATAAATTTGAAATGAAAGATCTCCCAGCAATGAGGTCACACTTCTCAACTCAGCAGGGAAAGAATTACAATATGTCTTTCTTTATTATGAAAAAATACACTTCTTTTAAAAGTAGTCCTATTAATAAATGATGATATGCTTGCTAAATTTCCTCACTGGATTGATGTAGTTCCACATGCTGTTTTCTTTTCATTTAGGTGTCTGCTTGGGGTGGCTATGTATTCATCATCAATCTTATTCCACTTCATGTGTTTGTGTTGTTACTGATGCAGAGATATAGCAAGAGAGTTTATATAGGTAAGTAACACATTTTTATAGGAATAAAAGAAATAAAAATGTTTATATAAGCAATTTACCATGTTACATCTGAATTAAAAGGGGAACCATCACCCCAAATAAAGTCTCCCCCCCCCCCCCCCCCATTAGGCATCTAGTAAAAAAAGGCATTGCATGGTACCTTTAGGTAACGGAAGGGACTGGCGGTGCAGGAGCGCAAATGCATCCGTAGGGCTGTTGCCTGGCCGTTACTGTCGGCTGAGGTAGGATTTTTGACTATCTGCATAACCGTTTCATTGGTAAGCTTATAGCTACATTCTTAATTGGGGGGTGGCCTTTATTTGGGGTGATAGTTCCCTTTTAACTGCAGACTGCATTTGTCCATTTACTATTGGAGCTCCAAATCACTACGCCAAATGGCTTTCGAGCCAGTATAGAAATAAAGGTATTAATGTACGAAGGAGAACTTGTGTATCCTGGATTTAACCAGCTACAGCATAGGGGAGACACAAAAATTCCCTAAATTTGTCAAGTTAAATGGGGCTCTGAAAAGATCTGTGAATTTCAATGCAAATTTTGGAATCTGTGTTGCCCCCCCCCCCCCAGTGACTCAGTTGGTTTTCCTCAGGTCTTTGCTCTTTGTACATCAGCCTTTTTATACTAGGGTTTAATATGTTCACCTGAAATGCGATAAAAAATTTTATAAATTAATTTAACTTCAGATTAAAAATCAGCACTTAAATGGACAATAGCTCCCAAAAGCGTTTAATGCTCTTTCAAACAGGGGCTATACCCTAGGAATATATTGTTTTGTTGGATAGAAACCTATGTAGGTGTCCTTCCTAATGTATTTAATTCCCTTTGAGGTTTTACACAGTTTTTGTGTTTAAAAACATGGGACTAAAATGAATTTAATTCAGATTTTAAGTCTTCTTTCAACACAAAATTGTCCATAATGTCTCATGGGGAGAAATCTACATTTAAAAAAAAAAAAAAAAAAATGATGTTCAAATAGAAAAACTATTTAACCCCTTTGCTGCAACACCCCCTAAGTAAGCTGTGGTTCAACAGACTGCCTTCAAATGTGAATGGAGTCCACCTGTTTGCAATTGAAGCGTTACATGTTCTCTGATACACCTGATTCTGGAAGACCTCGTAATTAGAAAGCATATTTCTACAAATGGCGTCATGAAAAACAAGGAGCTATGAAAACAGTTCTGGGAACTAATCCAGGTTTGGTTATTTAAAGGGGAACCATCACCCCTATACTGAATAGAGTGACTAGCTAAAATAATTGTGTAACTTATTAGAATTTGTTGTTTGGCTGAAATTAAAAGTTTATAGATGATCTTGTGCCTTACTTCTGGACACATTGCAGGTACAGCTCTGCACCGCAGTCTGTCACTCTTTTTCTCTTTTCAAAAAATTAAAAAAAAAAAAAATTACAAAAGTATTCCAGCTAGTGACTCTATTTAGTTATTTTTTAGCCAGACTTGTATAGGGGTAATAGTTCTCCTTGAAGAAAAAAAAAAAAAAAAAAAAAATCAAAACTATACACATGCCCCAGAGCACAGTTAAATCCTTTATTTAAAAATTGAAAGAATATGGCAGAACTGTGACTGCCTAGAGGATGCTGTTCATCAAAACTCTGTAACCAGGTAAGGAGGGCACTTGTCAAAGAACCAGCCAAGATGCCAGTTGTAATTCTGTAATTCTGTCTGAGCTGGAGACATCCACAACTGAGACGATAGATGTTCCGTGAACAATGTCCATCACCTGGGAAGATGCACTAAGGGCAAAGCTATGGCAGTGTGTGCCTGACGATGTGTGCCAAGCATATCACCTTGTTAGTGGAGATACCACCGTATCCACTAAGGTTTAGATATGCAAATAGCAGGGGTGGGGGAATTTACTCCTTAGCATATAGGGTTGCCAAACTGCTGGCGATGTGTAAGGGATGCCCTACCTTACACATCGCCATCAGTTTGCCAACTATGAAGTTTGAAATGCATTCTGTACTCTCTGGCATGCAAAGGGTTAACCTTTTGAATGCTAGAGAAGTTGGACAAACATTCAAGCACTTACGAAATTCACTGAGGTAATAGTTTTGTGCGCCACAGAGGTCAACATGCCACTTGACACGCCACTTAACAATGTCTTGCTCACAAATGACATCCAAGGGTTTATTTAAACTGAAGTGGAAAAAGGTTGTGGTCTCTTACCACTACTACATAATTTTATCCCTCTCCCTAACTCCTTTCTCTTATCGGAGTGTTTAGTTAGCATTTTTATTGTCAGTTGCCTGTACATATTGTTTAAGTATGCAGTTAGCTGATGATTCACACAAACATCTCAAATAATGTTTATAATTTTCTGTTTTCTTTGAACTCTGACAAATGGAAACAAACTAGCAGTATACTACAATGCAAAAAATAAAGTAAATGGATACAACTTCTGTTTGTACAAAGCCTTTTACCTAGATATATAGTTGTCTTCAATTAAAAACCACTTATTCCTTTTAACTATGATGTATAATGAAGTGAGTAGTTAACCCTGGGGGTGACCTCCTACTATCCAAGGGGGGGGGGGGGTTAACCATTGTTCAGTAGCCTCTTTAGAATATATATAAAAGATAAATATGGCCCATGAACTAAATCTGAATGCTAGACACTGGAACAGATTAACTTTATTTCTCTGTCCAATACAGGTTACTGGTAACTTTGGGTAGGTGATCAGCCTCTTTAATTGATAGTATTACTTCAAAATTACTATCCATCATATTGTAGCCCTTAATAAACTGAGTTAAATGACACCAGCGGCATCTCTCAGACATTTATGGTTTAAGAGATAGCCGCTTTCAAAGTTTCCTCTCGCCTGCTGTCAGCGTTCTGCTGCTAGTAGGAGGATCCCGTCTCTGAATCAATCGGAGGCTCTTCAGCAGAGCCGATATCTCGTTATGGAAGGAAAAATTATTAATTGAAGCAGTCTTCTACGTGTGCTTTGTAAACAATGACTGTTTCAATTAATCATTTTTCCTTCGATAACGAAATATCGGCTCTGTTTAAGAGCCTCCGCCTGTCCCGGGACCGGATTCCCCTGGTGGCAGCAGAACGTTGACAGCAGGGGAGAGGAAACTTTGAAAGCGGCTATCTCTTAAACCATAAAGGTTTGAGAGATGCCGCTGGTGTCATTTAACTCAGTTTATAAAGGGCTACAATATGATGGATAGTAATTTTGAAGTAATACTATCCCTTTAAGTAGACAGGAACAATTCTGAGAAGCGATTGCTGGGTGGAGCCTACCTCCTCTCCTTAGCTTGCAGCTAGCCAGTCCCCATCCAGTAAGATTTGCTCCTTTGTCAAGACACAAGGCAAGAGAACAGTTCTGCTATAGTTTTAGCTTTATTATTTTTCTATTAGATATGGAATACCACCATTAGGCGGATTACCATCATTGACAATTCCCATCACCCAAATGTGGATAGCTCAGTTTACCAGGTGCTTTTGTGGACCTAAGCCCTGGGGGGAAAATCTGGGCTGCAAGTTCTTTCCTCAGGAGTTGCCCACTGAGGCTTCTTCTTGATATATGGTACTCTGAAGACAGAAGAGCTGCTGAGAAAGGTGAGCACCCTTTGAGTGCTGAGGTCCACATGTCCCATGGTTCCCCTCTGCACAGGAGTCTCATTTGGAGTTCCTATTACATACTTATGCACTCATTGGGTTTATCTGTATGTCTGTGGGGTGTTCGGAGCAAGTTTCTGTGGTAATTTAACCCTTTTGCTGCTGGTTAGCATGTTTTAGGGGCATTGTGGAGACTTTCCCTACCGGGACCAGTGTTTATTGGATCTGCTGACTTATTCTAGTGGGCTTTCGATTGGTTTTCCATTTGGTATTCACCTCGTTATCTATGCGTTCCGCGCCTTTAAGGCGTGCGTTTACTGCATAAACACCATTGCTCCATTCACTTCTATGGAACTTTACAGTTTGGGACATATCTCTGCAACCACTCCACTTAGCTTGGTCAGAGATGGCTTATTTGGTTGGTCTGCCCTTGCTCTGTTATCCGGTCAATGTTCTGGGCATGTTGGGGGGGCTTTGGGCACTGTTGGGGTACTTTTCTCAGTCAAACTACAGTTCCCATGAACGCTTGCTTCTCGTGCTTGTTTTTGATTGGCTCCCGCCACGGCAGCCATTTTGTGCATTCACTCATCGAGTATTCTAAGCAGGGCTTGGACTCTCCTTCTCGCCTCAACAGTTTAACCCTTTGCCTACCAGATAAGTCTGTTTTAGCATTTCTGGGGTGATTTTAATTATCATACACACTTTTTTGGGGTGTTCCTGATACTTTGACTTTTTGACTCTGTGAGACTGTCTATTCCATTAGACCTTGGGGCTAGACCTAAGACTAAGGGTACTGTGGTGTCTGCCCCCCCCCATTGCTCATTGCTCCTCATGTCACTCAGGGTTACCTAGAGAATACCCAGGTCATGTTTGCCCAGCATGCGCTGCTGCCCCTGAATCCCCCGCAGGGACCTCCAGCCATGCACTAGAGCCATTTACTACCAGGGACCTCCGGTCCACCTTACAAATCCTTCCATCCACTTTGCAGGGGGTCTTCCACTTGTGGCAGGCCCCCACCCCTATCAGATCTTCCCTGCCTAAACCGCTGTGTGTTCCTGATGTGTTGGATTCCTCTGAAGAGGAAATATTGGTGGACTCTGATGATGAAGACTGCTCTGCAGTCCCTTCCTCTCATTTTTTTGGGGATCCCTTTGAGGCTGATCCTGTCACCTCAGCTGAGGGCCTGATCAGGGCTGTGTTGAACACCCTGAACATTCCCTTGGTGCAGGAGGTTTTTTCTGATCCCTCCGATGGGTTCTAGGAGCCTGTAAGGCCCCATAATTGTATGTCACCCTTGACCGCTTGGTGTCTGAGGAGCTCTGCCCGGTCATTCTGATTGCTCCGTTCTGGCCTCAGCAGGCTTGGTTTCCGGAGCTTCTGAATCTCAGTGGCAGAACCTCTTCGGCTTCCCTCCTCTCCGGATCTTCTTCTACAGGGTTACCTGTGGAAGGAGGATGTTAATCGTCTTTGACAGCATGGAGATTGAATCCTCAATTTTGAAGAAGGGATTTTCTTGTGTGGTAGCTACTATGCTTAGTGCTCGTAAGCCTACCATTTAGTTTGGTCTACCTTTCTATGTTAGTGTGCTGATAGGGACCTGTCTTAGGATTTTGATCTTCCTACAGTCCTTTTCTTCCTCCAGCATGGTGTGAATAAGGGTCTCAGTCTGAGTTCTTTTAAGGTTCAGACCTCTGCTCTCTCTGTTTTCTTTCAGAGGCGCCTTGCTATTCTTCCTGATAAGGTTTTCTTCCAAAGCGTTGCTCATACCCGTCCTGTGTTTGTCTCCTGCTCCTCAATTGGACCTTAACTTGGTTTGGGGCGTCCTTCAGTGCCCTCCCTTTGAGTCCTTGGCCACTATTCCTCTCCGACTGCTGACGTGGAAGATGGCTTTTCTCCTGGCAATTGTATCTGTTCGCTGTGTTGCGGAGCTGCATGCCCTGTCTTGTAGGCCACCCTATTTGGTGTTTCACTATGACAAGTCGGTGCTTCGCACCTCACTAGAGTTTCTCCCGAAGGTGGTGTCTGAGTTCCACATTAATCAGGAGATTGTGGTTCTTTCCTTCCTCCCTAACCCTACTTCTGACAAGGAGAAGGATCTTCACCTGTTGGATGTTGTGCATTGTCTCAAGTTCTATGTGCATTGCACTGAGCCATTGAGGCAGTCTGGCACACTTTTTGTCATTCCTGAGGGTTCCAGGGCTGGGAAGCCTGCTTCCAAGGTAACCATTGCTTCTTGGATCAAGTCCACTATTCGTAAGGCTTACGAACTTAGGATGAAGCCTGTTCCCTTTTGGGTCACAGCTCATTCTACAAGGTCTATTGGGACATCTTGGGCCTACAAAAATCAGGCCTCTGCTGATCAGTTGTGCAAGGTGGCCACTTGGTTGTCTGTGCATACCTTTTCGAAACACTATCGTGTGGATGTGCTGGCATCGGCTGATGCCAGTTTTGGGAGGAAGATCCTGGAGGCATCCTTGCCTGTCTAGGATCTCCTTTGTCTCTTCAGTACTCTCACTTTTGAGCCCTGTTGGCTTTAGTTCAGTGTGCTGTGTAACAGTTCCTGAGGTCTGTTTTTACCCCTGTTCAGTGCCCGTTGTCACTTTGCAGTTATTGTTGAGCTGTTCATGATCCGTTGGTTCATTGGTGCTCTAGTGACTTTGGGGGCCTGCCCCTGGTCCTTGCCTTTCTTCCCGCCCTAGGGAATTTAATGATTGGACATCTCAAAGTTACCAGTAACCTGTATTGGACGACAGAGAAAAGAGTATTTTAGTCTTACCTGTTAAATCCTTTTCTCTTAGTCCATACAGGTTACTGGTCTCCCACCCTGTCAAGGGACCGTGCTTGGCTCTCCTGTGGCAGAACATGGGGGTCCTTTCGGGTTCAGGCTCACAGGAGTCTTCCTTTACCTTCTTACTACCTAGTCAATAGTTTGTTTTCAAATCTTACTGGAAGGGGACTGGCTAGTTGCAGGCTAAGGAGAGGAGGTAGGCTCCACCCAGCAGTCACTTCTCAGAATTGTTCCTGCCTACTTTAAGGGGCTTATCGCCTATCCAAAGTTATCAGTAACCTGTATGGAGTAAGAGAAAAGGATTTAATAGGTAAGACTAAAATCCTCTTTTTTTTACTTCTCATGGTTAAATTCGTGATACTGCCTTATCACCATTTTAATTTGCCTTGATTGTTATACTGTGAAAGCCGTGGTGCCCTTACTTATAAATATGTCCAGTTTTTCTAGTAGCCACTGATTTTATGTCTGCTCATAGGTTGTTTCATTGTAAATATTTTGTTCATTTCTGCTGTAGTTAATAGAGATTTATTAATCGCTAAACTTTTGTTAGGCACAGTGTGCTTTCAGTAAACTAAATTGTGAGAACAGCAAAATAATAGATCATGGCCCTTCGTAAGCTAGCAAACCACAAGGGCTAACCATGGAAATCATGATGGCATTGTTATAAATCTCTTCACTTTCACTTCACAAACCAGTGCTTTTAAAAAGCTGTGAAAAAGCATAGGTAGTGCTTTTCTTCAGGTTTTATAATTGTAGTAAAGCCTCTTATTACGCGAGAAAATATTACTTTAATGTGTATAAATTTAAATCCTAAAAGGAAAAAATGTGTACGTTTCTGTCTACCCAGTTGCTGTATGAAAGGCATATTCTTTGGCAAGTCCTCCTGTTGAATTAATTAGGAGGCAGTATGCTGGCAGTCCAGTTAATAAGGGTTCTTTCTAGTAAACAGGCACTGGAAATTATAACACTGATAATCCTATACTTGCAGACCAATCTATAATCCCAAACACCAACAGAAACCAGTGAAGAAAGGGAACCAAAGAAAGAGAAAGCTACCCCCTCCACTGGAGCTGTTAACAGAAGCTCATTAAATGGAGGCGCACACAAATCCAGTGACAAAAATAAATACAAAATCCTATAACAAATGTTTATTAGAAGACCAAATTACACAATACATTTAAAAACACTGCAGAAAAAACAATGCCTAAGTGCTTTATGACAATATCATAAAGTTATTACAATATCATTGATTTCTCATCCCAAATTAAAGAATAATCAATACATATCCCCAAAATTATACATAAAGTGACACTAAATGCAATTCAGAAACATGCAAAAAAAAAAAAAAAAAGAGTACATATCAACTCTAAATCAAAAAAGAAGTGCCCAAAAGTTGTGAAAAAAAGTGTAAGATATACTTATCCTAAATCGCATAACCAAAGGGAGAGAAATCTGAGAAATCCATAAGAGGCATCAAACCCCGAGGCACTGCATCCTCCACATGGCCCTCCCAACGCGTATCACCATATTGACTTTGTCGGGGGAGTAACAGTCATGTGATTGCTGCTACAATTTAAATTCTCCTGGGGCCAATGAGAGAATGTCATGTGTACAAGAACAGGGCATGAAAAAATCAAATCTCAAGCCGCACAGGCAAGACACGCCCACCTTATAGTTCTCACAGCGCTCCTGAATTATATGATATCTTGTATCATCAATACCTCAAAAAGAGTGCGGACGCCATAAATATTGCTGCCATAAAAAGAATATACACAAAATGTATGTGAAATGGCAAGCGAACATCATGTGTTTTGCCACTCCAAAGATGGCGTCCATACACTGGATATTCGATTTCCATAAAGGTGGCAAATGTTTAGAAAGATAAATGTTATAACAACGAACGTTCCTCATATATATTACCACTAAAAGGTGGCGGTCCTGAGCATATGCAATGTAAAATCCTTTTCAATAAAGATGGCAAGTATTTGAAAATAATGAAGCGGCAAACGTACATTATATATATTTGACCACTACAAAAATGGCGCCTATGCATCGTATAATCTAATTCCATGACAACAGCAAATGTAAGGAAGTAATCTATTTGTATAAAATATAAATCTGTATGCGATCGGTACTATTAAGATAGAAAAATATATGTATATATTACCAATAATTATAAACACAAATCCTATCGGCACTTCCAATGCTATAAAGTTACAACCTGAGCATCTGGATGCGTAAATAGGTACGGCGCCAGCAAATAGGAACCTGATCCCATTCCATGACCACTCCCTGTGTCAAACACCCTGAAAATGGGAACAGTCACGCCAACCTCCATATCGGAGGCATTATAGTTTGCAACTTCAGAAGCGCTGTTCTAAATATAATCTCTCGCATAACCCACTGACCCCAGGAGAATAGGTAAAGTGCATTCAGTCAGTTTACAGAAAAATTGAAAATACATAAAAATAAATTTTCCCCGGATAGCAGCCAGTGAAGTGAGAGTTGAAGCAGTTGTTCTATTACACAACCCTCTAGTCTTTAAAGGGTTAATGGTCTCCCTGAAAGTCTTCAGGTTTTTGTACCAGCAACGATATAATGAGTTCTTCAGGGAAAGCTAGATATAAGATGTATTATACTACTTGTTGCGGTGAAGGAGAGGGGCATGCTTTGTAACCTATCCGTGTTAATACTCTCATTAGAGAATATCAGATAGTAACAAAAAAGCAAATGAGCTGTCTTAGTCGCATAGTTGATAATAGTGTGTCAACATACACATTTCTTTCTCCCTAGATGTAAAGACGTTGTTCCTTCTGTGGTGGCCATTTAGGTAGAAAGTCGGTGGAGCAATCTAACTGCACTATAGAAGACAGATACAATTCCCAATGATTTACTGGGGCACTCTTAACCCCTAGATTGCTAAAGCGTTCTCCAGTGAATTGCTTCAGAGTGCATTGTAGAGATCTGTCTCGCATTCTGAGTTTAAAAAGCCCCATTTAAATTGTTGGAAATAAGTTGCTTACCCCTCTAGCACTCAAAGGGTTAATCATACTAACATCAAAAGTCTGAGGCTTCTTTTTGCGACATTTGTGCAGTATTTCCTTCAAGCCTTCTTTCATTTTATACATTTCTTTTATAGAAACTGACAGTGTTTGAGATTACTAAGGAGACAAGGGTGAACAGACAAAACTTGTGAGAAGTTTTATACATTGACCGTGAAGAAATTCATACTGTAGCTATGCCCACAAATAGTCTGAAAATGTGCTGCACTTGGCCCAGTGAAATTTTCATGTACTTAACCCTTTGATTGCCAGAGGGGTGCGCAGCACATTTTGAGGCATATACCTTTATACTTAGATGTAGTCTGTTTTTTCCTCAGTCATTTTTATTTATTTATTTATTTTTGTTTTGTTTTTTACAGATCAAAAAAGTAGAATCGAAACAAATACCCATACAACTAGATGTTAACCATAATCCTATAATAAAAAAGGACAGAATGTTTGTCCGATGCAGTCGTGCACAGTAGAGACTGCCCGAAATGCATAGAATGCTGAGAGCATTGTGTGCGTTTCCGCAGTCTCTACTGTGCATGACTCCATTATGTGCGCCGCCAGTGAGGTGGCGGCAGTACACAGATCAGGACCGGCATCTTTACCCCACCAGACCTTGGCCTGTGTACATTGGCTTTTACACTAGTCATGTCATAATATACACAAGAAAAAAAAAGGAAAACCTAGAATAAAACTAAACAGGAAAAGGGGTGGGGGACCTCTGGTCAATTAAATTGAGGGCATTTTGTGATGAATAATTGATAAAATCATACAGAGCATTTACTCTAATAATTACGTCAAAAAAGACTTCTGGTTCCTCCCCAGGGACTCTGTCTGTGACCAATGGGCCCCACATTAAAAAAAAAAAAAAAAAAAAAAAAAAAAAAAAAAAAATCCTGCTTATTGAGCAGGGGACTAGTCTGTTTCTCATCTATGTTGAAATATAGAAGCAATGAGAGACAAGATTCACAGTATATATTTTCATTCAGATTACAGAATATAAAAAAAAAAAAATTCTCATTAAGAATCTTTCCAGAGCAAGAATTCAGTGTTAACCCTTTGAGTGCCAGAGGTATCTAATGCATTGCAGTGCACTCAGATGTGCGTTATCCAGTTTAGAGAAAATGAGGGCCAAAATTATTTCACAGTCAACAGCATATGAACAGTTCCATTTGTACTGCATCCCCTGATACAGAGTTCACTGGAGGAGGCATTACATTTGGCAGGCAGCCTTTGAGGAAACTGTGATGGATATGTTTGCTCCAGTTTTGTACATCTACCCCAGTGAGTCTTGTCCAGAAAACAAATGAGCAATTCTGGGACAAATCAACTGCTCCACAAGGGATAAAATAACATGCGCATTGAGTTTAAACAATGATGTTAAACCCTTGAATGCCAGATGTCACCAGCGCATTGACAAACAATGCTTTGGGGACCACTATCACATTCAGGGGGTTACACATTAAATACATTGGGGTTTAGGGAATATTTCTGTTCTGTTATGGTGCAGTTGTCTTGCCCCAAGTTTTCCTCTCCTACTTTTTGCATAAGGTGAAAAACATAACTGAGAATGTTATGTTGACTTTCTATGCAGCTTATATGTACATCCTCTTCAATTACAATGCCAATAGCAAATACTATTCTTTTTAGGCATACTATGGATTTAAAAAGTGGCATATTTTGTGTTAAAGGGATAGTAATGTCAGTATTAAAGTGCACCTCTGAAACTTCTATGTTTTTTAAAACACTTAGCGCTATGTTTAATTACTTACTGGTCTGTAATTCAAAAGATATTCAGGCTGAAAAGAGAACCCCCTCTGGCCACGTCACACTTCCTCTGTCTGGTCCGGATGGAGAGTGGTGAGGGACAATCTTCTGTAAGCAAAAGGAGAATTCTGCCCTCCTTCGTCAAGGGGGCAGGGTTTTCCTTATACTTACTGTGTGAAGATTGCCCCTGCCTGCACCTGTCTGGTCCCAGGACCGGATCATAGATTCAATGGAAGGAGGCCAAAAGGGGCCAGAGGGGGAGTCTTTCAGCTTGAATATCTTTTGAACTACAGAACTGTAAGTCATAAAACCTAGAACTATGTGTTTTAAAAACCTATAGAAGGCTCAGAGGTGCACTTTAAAGTGGAACTTTCAGTTCATACTTAGTGGCCATGCATTCATTAAATGCATGGAGACTAGCTTTGAAATAGATGTTTTACCTTTAAAAAATAGTCCAGTGTAAAGGAATCCTTCCCGTTTGGAGACCGGAACCCAGGCTATAGCACAAACCTCTTATCTGCTCACCTGCGCTCTGGTCTCCAAACAGGAAGGTTTCCTTTACACTGGGCTATTAGTAAAGTAAAACATCTATTTCTCTATCGTCCAATACAGGTTACTGGTAACTCTGGGTAGGCGATCCGCCCCTTTAATTGTAGGCAGGAACAATTCTAGAATTGTATGCAGGGGGTGGAGCCTACCTTCCCTTGGCTGCAGCTAGCCAACCAGCTCCAGAAAGATTTGTTCCTTGGTGAAGATAACACAGGCAATAGAACAGTTCTGCTACAGCTTTAGTAGTTTTATTTTTCTGTTAGAAATGGAATACCACCGTTAGGTGGATTACCATAACTGACAATGCCCTTAGATGTGGCTAACTCAGTGACCAGGTGCTTTTTGTGGACCTTAAGCCCTGGGGGGAAAATCTTGGGTCCAAGTTCTTTCCTAAGGAGTCACCCACCGAGGCTTCTTCTTTAAACGTGGTAGACTGAAGACAGAAGATCTGCAGGAAAGGTGAGCAATCCTTTGAGTGCTACAGGTCCACATGTCCCACAGTGCCCCTCCGCACAGGGGTTTTTCATCTGGAATTCCTATTGCACACTCCTGCACTCATTGGGTCTATCTGTATGTCTGTTGGGTGTTCGGAGCAGGTTTATGTGATACTTAACCCTTTAGCTGCTGGTTTTGCATTCATTTGGGGGGTTTCTAACACTTCTCCTACTGGTTCAGTGTTTTTTGGGTATCCTAACATGTTCTAGTGATTCATGCTTTTTGGTTTTACACTTTCAATTTTGTAAAATTTGAGTAGGCGTGCTTTACTGCATAGGCGCCATTGCTCCATTCACTCCTACGGGACTGTACAGTTTGGGACACATCTCTGCAACTGCTTAATGTAGCAACTTCAGAGATGGCTCTTCACTTGTCTGCCCTTGCTCTATCATCCGGCTCATGTTTCTAGTGTGTTGGTGGCTCAGGGGGCTTCGGGCACTGTTTTGGGTACTTTTCTTGGAAAACTACATTTCCCATGAGCACTTTGCATGCTCGTTTCTGATTGGCTTCCACTGTAGCAGCCATTTTGTGCTATTTCCAGAGCGGGTATCTGCTGATTAACCCTTCACCTGCCAGATTAGTTTATTTTATTGATTTCTGGGGTGAAACTTTAATCCTACACACTGATTGGGTGATTTATCATACAGTAATGTTATTTGACACTGAGACGGTCTATACCGCTGGAGCTTGGGGCCAGACCTAAGACTAAGGATGCTGGGGTCTCTGTATCCCCTATTGCGCATTGCTCTTCCTGTCATTCAGGGTTACCTAGAGAATTCGTAGATCCTTTATGCCCAGCATGTTCTGGTGTCCCTGAGAGTCTTCCATGGACCTCCAGTCATGCATTAGAGCCAGTTTGGGTGCAAGAGTTCAAGGCTGCTACTAGGGACCTTAGGTCCATACTGCAACTCTTTCCATCCCAGTTGCCGGGGGTCTTTCATTCTTAGCAGGCCCCCTCCTCCGTCAGTTCTTCCCTGCCAAAGCCTCAGGATGTACCTGATGTGTCCGATTCCTCTGAGGGGGAACTTCTGGTGGATTCAGATGTTGAGGAATGTTCTGCAGTGGGCTCCTCTGTTTTGTTTTTTGTTTTTTTGTTGTTGTTTTTGTTTGTTTTTTTTGAGACCCTTTTGAGGCTGATCCTGATCCCTCAGCTGAGGGCTTGATCAGGGCTGTTTTAAATACCCTAAACATTCCCTTTGTGCAGGAGGTTCCTTCTGACCCTTCTGATGTATTTCAGGAGCCTAAAAAACCCTTTACTTGCTTTCCACCTAACCCCACTCTTGACCGCCTTGAGTCCAAAGAGTGGAAGTCTCCAGACAGGAAACATTCTGTCTCCAAGAAATTTGCCAAGCTTTAGCCCTTTTCTGAGGCTGCGCTTGCTCAATGGGTTCATACTCCCAAAGTGGGTGCTCTTATCTTCACTAAAGGACTGGACTGACAAGAAACTTGAGGTCTCCCTCAAGTCCATCTTTGCTACTGCTGGTTCTGCCATTTGTCCTGCATTCGCAGCTTCATGAGTGAACTGGGCCATTACACTCTTGCTGTCAGTCAGGGTGCTCCTACTTCAGATATGTTGAGCCTCCTTGCCAGCATTTCTGAGGCACAGCACTGTTTCTGCTGCCTTATTTGATGCCATCCGTTTGATGGCTAGGGTTTCCACCATGTATGTGGTTGCCAGACGGGCTCTTTGGCTCAAGATCTGGTCTGCTGACACTGCTTCTAAGAAAGCATTGCTCTCCTTGCCTTTTCAAGGCACTTCTTTGTTTGAGCCAGATTTTAAGGATCCAATCAATGAGGCCACAGTGGGTAAGAGTACACTTCTACCCTTGGTTCCTAGGAAGAAAATGCCGCTTAAGTGTAACTGGTATTTTTGTTCCTTTCAGAATGAGACACGTCCGGCGAACCAGACGGTTCCCTCAGCTCCGTGTACCTCATCCAAGCCCAAACTGCAATGGAAGCCCAAGGTCTCTTCCAAGCCTCCTTCGGCATGACACTTTTGGGAGGATTCAGTGATGGATGGACCCATGGGTTTTACAGGTAGTGACGGAAGGGTACAGGATCTCTTTTGTCTCTCTTCCTCCCTTTCGCTTCTTTCCTACTTATACGCCTCAGGGCACAGAGAAACACAGTCTGTTTGCTGGTGCTGTTCAGGCTCTTCTGGACAAGGATGTTCTCGAGCCGGTTCCAGTTCAGGACAGAGGTATGGGTTTTTACTCAAACCTCTTTGTGGTATCCAAGAAGGACGGCTGTCGTGCCACTTTGGATTTAAAGGATCTCAATTATTTTGTGATCCAGATTCATTATCACCAGGAGTCTCTATGAACAGTGATTGCTGCCATGTCCCTGGGGGAATTCCTTGCATCTCTGGATCTTCAGGACGTGTACTTACACATTGCCATTCATCCAGAGAGCCATCAGTACCTCTGATTTGCCTGCGTCTGGGGATATTTTCAGTTTTCAGCTCTTCCATTTGGTCTGACGACAGCTCCTTAAGTCTTCAACCATGTCCTTGGGAGCCTTAGTGTCCGTCCTCCATCGAGATGGCATCAGAGTTACTCCATATGTGGACGACCGGCTTCTGAAAGCCCCTTCTGCAGAACCTTTTCATCAGCAGGTTCAGCAATGCATTCATTCTCTCACCCATCACGGGTGGATCATCAACATGGACACTTCAGATCTTGTCCCATCCCAGCGTCTGGTCTTCCTGGGCCTTCTCTTCAACACTCAGAAGAGCATGGTGTTTCTCACGGACAAGGTAGCTCACCAGAAGACCCACAGGGTTTCTGCAGTTCTGGCTCAAGATCCAGTTCCAGTCAAAAAGCTGTCCTTTCTAGTGGGGAAATTTATCTCCACCATAGAAGTAGTCCCGTTTGCCATGGCACACACCAGGGAGCTCCAGAGGTTTGTGATCCAGGTGTGCAGGGGTCAGCCGGACCTTCTGAAGATGTCGGTGTCCCTCCCTCTTCATGTGGAACTGAGTTTGTCGTGGTGGCTCGACTTCTCCAGTCTGCTGGAGGGCAAGACCTTCCTGGTATCCTTTTGGACCACAGTGACGACGGATGCCAGCCTCTTGGGCTGGGGAGCAGGCCTGGGTCGACTGAGTGCTCAGGGTCAGAGGTCTCTGGAGGAATTGGAGCTTCGGGGGCGATATTTCATGCCCTTCGTCATTGTATATCTCAGCTGGAAGACTGTCCAGTCCGGATAGAGTCTGACAATGCCATGGCTGTGACTTACATCAGCAAGCAGGGTGGAACAAGAAGTCTCGCCTCTTGGTTAGAGGTCAAGGCTATTTTGTCCTGGGCAGAAGAACACTTTCCTGCCATATCTGCAGTGCACATTCCTGGTGTAGATAACGTAATGTGGACTTCCTCAGTCGACACACAGTGGACAGCGGAGAGTGGGAGCTACACCCAGAGGTGTTCACCCTCATTGTGACGTGCACAATACCATACAAACTGATGTGTATTCAGCTAGGTCCTCCATGAGTGCACTCATACAGGATCCTGAACTTGATCGTGCACAGCATCCAGCTCCCTGTTCTCCGGAGGTAAGAGAACAGAGAACAAGAATGCAGACGTGATACAGAACATGACAGTAGCAGGAACTTTTACTTGGCTAAAGTGTTGTAGTGTATTTGTTGAAGTGTTTCAACTTAAGTCCATTGATTAAAAAAAAATTTCACACCACAATGTTAACCCGTTGAGGAACGCACTCACAGACATGACCTGCACGCACAGAATTCAAGGAGCGTGCCAGGTCACATGGTTTAGC
The DNA here is from genome assembly GCA_037306005.1 of Rhinophrynus dorsalis. NCBI lineage: Eukaryota > Metazoa > Chordata > Amphibia > Anura > Rhinophrynidae > Rhinophrynus > Rhinophrynus dorsalis. Next base: position 359,145,444 of record CM074723.1, read on the forward strand.
AGCCATGACGTAGGATTAAAGGGCTAGACGGACGGTTCACTCTCAAGCCTTGTGGGATTGTCTTCCGCATCATACGGTGCACGGCAGTACAGGTCTAACAGAATGTTACGTCACCAGGTACAGAATTCATGTTTCTTTTGCTAAATTTCTACCAATTTTTAAGCGAACAGACACACAATAATATACACAGGAGACACAAAGGAAGGGATGAAGTCATCTACATACAGAAGTGAAAGTTCCACTTTAAAAACGTACAGTTGTGGCCTTCCCTAACTGATTTGTCTTATAATGGGTGTGGAAAAACAGGAGACGTTGAGCACACCTGAGACTTGGCAGGGAGTTCCATATTGCAGGAGCAGCTTTCATGAATTCTCTGCTCCACAAAGTTGAATTACCAACTCTCAGATCCACCAAAAGGGTATTTCCTAAAGAATGTAGTGAATGCTAATCAGAAATTTTGAGCTGAAGTAAAAATTGCTCAGTGCTCAGGCCCAATGCTATGCAAAGCCTTCTAAGCCATAACAGACAATTTGTTCCTCTCATGAAAGACCATGGCAACCAATGCAGTTTGCCCAGGATTAGTGGTCTGCTCATCCTTAGAGATACAGCAACATCTGCATGGCTGCATTCTGTACTATTTGAATTCTCTGCATGAGGCGCAAAGGAAGGTTTACATAGAGAGCCTTCTCATAGTCCAACTGTATTGACATAAACATGAACTAATGATTCCAAGTCCTAGAAGAGACCAACCTGAGCCTATGTGCCCCAGCTACAGTCTGAGAACCCTGTTGCAAACTACTGCCAGGCTGATTACTTGCCCCATTAATCAGTGGCATAATAACCTCCTGCTGTCTCTGCAGTAGTTTGCTTTCCAAGACTACAATCACCTCAGTCTTGCCTTGGTTCATCCTCAACCAGTGGCAACATTGGCCAGTCATTCATTCAGTGCCTTTGTGGCCGTTATCGAGTTACACTGTAGCATAACATAGATCTGAGTGTCATCATTATCCTAATGGCACTTCAATCCATGCTGGAGGACATCCTCCCCTAGCGGCCTCATATACAGATTGAACAATAGAATGGAACCTTTCTATGCCTGTAATACATAGCAACTCATTGCGGCCCGGGAGGAAAGAGGATCACCACTGCAAGGCAGCCCTCCCAATACCTGCAGACGCTGCACCAATATACTCTGATCAGTGGTATCAAAGGCTGCAGAGAGGTCCAGCATGACGAGTACTGATCTTCAGATATTGTCCAAAGCCATCAATAATTCATCAGGTACCCAAACCAGGGCTGACTTGACTCCTGACCAGACGTAACACTAGACTGAGCAGACTTTAAGCAGCCTCTCCCCTCCAGAGTCATTACAACTAGAAGACCACATTCTCCAGTTGAATTGCTGGTCAACATAAATGCGAAGATGCTTCAGGATAGGTCTAACCAAGGCCCTTTTCAGGGAGGCTGGGGTCACCCCATCAGCAATTGACTTGATACACCAACAAAGGACCCATTATTTCCAAGAGCCAATGAAGAGTGGGGGTAGGGATCCAAGCTACAGGTTGTCCCTTTCAATCCAGCCGTAAGCTCCTGTGGGTCATTGATTTTAACATTGGCTGGAAGTGATTCAGCATAATTTCCATTGGTCAAACTCGATCACTGGTTAGAGAGCGAACATTAGGGATACTACTAGTATAATACGTAGTGTATTCCAACACCACCTGCAGTCACCGCTATACTGACAATTGTAAAACTGCTGAACAGTGGTAAAAAAAGCAAAAGTGATTAAAATCTGCTCTCATGCTGCTCTCAAGATTTTCTAGACACCACTCATTCTTGACAAGATGAAAAAGAAGTAGGAGCAGACCACAAGCATTAATATCTAATAATAAGCAATAAAGTATGTAGTCTCTTAATTTGTATTACCAGCTGTAGGACCATCTAGCTGGCAATTAGCATGCATTGTACTCTTTGCCCACCCAACTGGGAGGATACGTCTCCTGGGATGAAGTATCTACAATGTAATAAACAGGGACTGGATTAAATGTTTATACATGTAATACATATGCCAATCTCTATGCATTTCTGAGCTTGCTGTTCTTTCTTCAGGAGTGAATGAAAAATAATAAATCTGTTTGTTTTTTATTAAACGAGTAGATCCAGTTCTTGTTTATAACCCCCACTGACTCTTCATCCCGGGAGGTGTATCTCTAACCAGGGGATGGTCTTGTAGCCGGTTACATCATTTACACGAGTACATGCATCAGTATTAAAAATGTATGAAAATTTGGTCAGTTAGTGGCAGCTTATCAAACCTCACATGTTGCCAAGGAAACTATCCCTGCATTTTTATGTACTTTATTTTTCTTTATAAATAAAGGCAAGGTTAATTAGTGTATGTTTTCTATTAATATGGAATAATTGACTTTAGAAGTATTTCTCCTTCAGTAAGGAGCAGACTGAACTCTATTCGCTAAAGGCCAAGAAAACTTTGATTAACCCACATGAGAGGTGAGCAATGTCTCTCATCTCAATGTGCTGCACATGCCTCTGGTCCTAAAGGGATTTAAAGTGAATTAAACTTGGGGTATAATGTATTGATTGTGCAAATAATGTTTGATTCATTATGTTCCCAAGTGCTCAAAAGAAGAAGTGAATATGTTGTATGTGGTGGTAAATTGAGCAATAAAACCTTTCTACCAAGCACACCTTGCTTTTAAAGCCTGCTTTGAAGGGATAGTAATACTTTAAAATGTTAAAAAAAAATAAAATAAAATAAAAATAAACAAACAAGAAATGATGTAGGGTTTATCCCTCCCCAAGATAAAACAAGGGTTTTATTCAAAAGTTATTACAGCTCAAACTTTTTTTTAAAAGATGCGTTATCAGTGGTAGCACAATAGGTATACTCAGGCAGCTACTATCGACCTTGTACAAGAAAACTCACCTGGCACAGAGGCCTCGCGGATCCGGTGCAGCTACCATCAACTTCAACCAGGTTTCCGCAAATGAGAAGACACTGGATGGGGGTGAGCACAGATCCACTCCACAGACAACAGCCTGTCTCTTTGCATTA